>JARBWK010000006.1:18820490-18833800 GCA_030556195.1 Anolis apletophallus
GCGGCCAAATGTCAGTGTGCTGGAAGAAGCAAAGACCACCAGCATTGAAATGATGATCTTATGCCATCAACTCCGCTGGACTGGCCACATTGTCCGAATGCCCCGTCACTGTCTCTCAAAGCAGTTACTATACTCCCAAATCAATAACGGGAAACGTAATGTTGGTGGACTAGAAAAGAGATTTAAAGATGGGCTTAAAGCCAACTTTATAAACTGTGGCATAGACACCAAGAATTGGGAAGCCCTGGTCCTTGAGTACTCTCACTGGAGGTCAGCTGTGACCAGCAGTGCTTCAGAATTCAAAAAGGCATGGATGCAGGGTGAAAGTAAGAAATATGCCAAGAGGAAGGTGTCTCAAGCCAACCCTGACTGGGACCGTCTTCTACCTGGAAACCAATGTCCTCACTGTAGGAGAACATGTAGATCAATAATAGGGCTCCACAGCCACCTACGGATCTACTGCCAAGACACTACACTTGGAGGACCATCATCCTCGGGCTATGAGGGATCACCTAAGTACTGAATCATAACCACTGGACTATTCAGAAGTCAGTTTTGTTGTTTGCCTTCAAGTCATTTCCAGTTTATCAGTATCCAATGTCATGGGGCTTTCTTGGCAAGATTTATTCAGAGAGGGGTTGTTTTTGTCTTTCTCTGAGGATTAGAAAGTGTGACTTGCCCAAAGTTACCCAGCATGTTTCTGATGCTGAGCAGAGATTTAAACCTAGCTTTCCATAGTCTCAAACTGGTCTGAGTCCCTTCTATGAAGGTAGAGAAGATTGGGATATAAAAGTTTTAAATAAATAAATAAATAAATAAACAAATAAACCACAACACCACATTGGCACCACCAAAATCAGTATACAGCACAATTATTTTGCATTTATAAATGCAAAATGTCTATCTCTTTTTATTTCCATTTATATTCACAATTGATCTTTGGAATCAATAACCCTGTAGGCTTGCGGCTTTGGCCTGCAAGGAGAATTTGCCTCTGTATGCCTGAATGTTAATTGTTGGCTAATGAGGACTGTTTTGGGAGTTTAAGATGCAACATTAATTTCGGATCCCAAGCTCTGGCTCTGCCTCAAAATCTATAGTGAGTGACAAAGTAATTTCTTTGCAAGCTTCCCCCAAATCAAGTGAAATTAATCATGTTAGGTCTCTTGTTTTGCATCTTCAAACTGTGGTCATACTCAAAAAGTTGATATGAAGTTGGTGCAGGTAGAAGCTCAGGCTTTTGGGTTGAAAGGTGAGAGATTTCTTCATCTTCAGGTGAAGTTTGACTTCACTTTAACTTAAGTTGATTCAATGCTGTGGAATCATGGGAGTTGTAGGTTGATGTGGTAGCAGCACTCTTGGGCAGAGATGGCCAAAGAGCTTTTATAACTAGAACTCCCATCAACCCATAGCACTGAGCTATGGTGGTTAAAATGGTACCAATCTTTATTAATTAGACAGAATAGAAGCAACCAGTATAAAATAGTTGGATTAAATTTCAGACGTCATCTAGTCCAGTATACCTTAAGCCAGGGGTGCTCACACTTTTTCAGCATGCGAGCTACTTATAAAACAACCAAGTCAAAATGATCTACCTACCCACTACTCAGAGAGCCATAAAAGCAAAATATTTGGAAATTTATTTCAGTGAGAGCCATATAATATATTTTAAGATTGAATTCAACTAAATGTGAGTATAATAAGCCCCTGAATTTATTCATAATAATAATGATGATAATATTCATTCAGCCTCTGCTACTACTACTACTAATAGTAACAACAATAGGTTCCTAGAGTAGAATGAGACCTCCAAGGGTCATCCAGTCCAACCTCTTTCTGCCATAAGGGAAAACACAATCAAAGCATTCCTCACAGATGGCCATTCAGTCTCTGATAATAATAACAACAACAACAACGGGTTCCTAGGATAGGAGGAGACCTTCAAGGGCCATCCAGTCCAACCTCTTTCTGCACCTGGGCGGTGTCGGGAGCCTGCGGGGCAGGACTGAGCCTTCCTCTTGCCTTGCCTGCGATCTACCAGGATGCCCTACATGATCTACCAGTAGATCGCGATCTACCTAATGAGCACCCCTGCCTTAAGCTTTCTGATGTGAAGAATTGCCACAATTTCCCCCTAATGTTTCAGGGACTGGTATTGTATTTCCTCCATTAGCAACAAAAACATTCAGTTGCTTTGATAAATGTGTAGGCATCTTCTGGAGTCAGGTGGATGAAAGGAATTACTCCAAACTGCTTTCATGCCTTCCTTTTATACCTCAGTGGGTGGATCAAGAAGGCATAAGGCAGACATACTACTACTACTACTACTACTACTACTAATCTTTATTTATACCTGCCACCATCTCCCCGACGGGGACTTGGGGTGGCTAACATGGGGCCAAGCCCGAAAATACAATACAGCAAAATAAAATACTGAAGGGGTTAATGAGTTAAATAGTGCTATAATGCTGAAATGTTAACGCTAGAAGTGTCCCTTTGGGTGAAAGGTAAATGAGAGAAGAGGCCAAGGGGAGACTGGGTGTTCCAGCTTATGCAGGATGTTAGGATGTTTTTAATATCGATGCACAGAGTGACCTCGCAATTCAATGTTATCAAGATACAAATAATAAGATGTTTATAATATGCTGGCGCCTCGTATATACAGCTTATGTAGTTTTTAACATATACATGAAGCCGTTGGGGGAGATCATCCGGAGTTTCGGGGTGCGGTGTCATCAATCCAGACAAGACAGAGGTACTCTTGGTCAGTCGTAAGGCCGACATAGGGTTACAGCCTGTGCTTGATGGGGTTACACTCCCCCTGAAGGCACAGGTTCGCAGTCTGGGAGTGATCCTGGATTCATCGCTGAGCCTGGAGTCCCAGGTCTCGGCGGTGGCCGGGAGAGCTTTTGCACAGTTAAAGCTCTCCCGGCACCAGCTGTGCCCGTACCTTGGGAAGTCTGACTTGGCCACGGTGGTCCACTCTCTGGTTACATCCCGAATAGACTACTGCAACACTCTCTACGTGGGGTTGCCTCTGAAGACTGCTCGGAAGCTGCAATTAGTCCAACGTTCGGCAGCCAGGTTACTAACAGGAGCGGGGCACAGGGAGCATACAACTCCCTTATTGCACAGGGCTACACTGGCTGCCAATTAGCTTCCGGGCACAATTCAAAGTGCTGGTTTTAACCTAGAAAACCCTATACGGTTCAGGCCCAGTTTACCTGTCCAAATGGATTCTCTCCTATGAACCGTCAAGGACATTAAGATCTTCTGAAGAGGTCCTGCTCTCGGTCCCACCAGCTTCGCAAGCGTGACTGGTGGGGACGAGAGACAGGGCCTTCTCTGTGGTCACCCCTCGGCTGTGGAACTCTCTCCCAAGCGATGTTAGATCTACCCCCTCTCTATTGTCCTTTAGGAGGCTGCTGAAGACTTGGATGTGGAACTGAATGAACGACCACGTTTACAGATCGACTGGAATTGTTTTAGTGGTGATGTGGTTTTATGCTGGGTTTTAATGTATTTTAATATGTTGTTGTAGTTGTTTTTAAATTGATAGCATTGAATTTTGCTGTAAGCCGGTCTGAGTCCCTCGATAGAGGTGAGAAGGTCGGGGTACAAAAGTTTTAAATAAATAAATAAATAAATAGTTGAAAGTGGAAAGATGTCAGAACAATGGAAAAACATGTTTTCAAGAATCTGATTGGATAAAGAAATGTGGGGAGAAAGGTTACCCAATATCTAGAAAAGTATGTATAAAAGATAACGGAAAAGAATGCATCGACACGGAACAGCACTTTCACTTTGAAGACACTTGCTTGTCTCCAAAGCTGTCTCTGTCCTGCGTTGGCCACGCTGAAAAATAAAAGATTTTTACTTTACCTAAAGGAGACTGGTTGTTTTGCTTTTGATTGCCTACTCTGAGGGACTGCAAGTTTTAAGAGTTCTCTTTCAATACAAGAAGCAAAACTAACATCAAAGTAAATTACATGAAATAACAAACTAAAATAAAAAGTTACAACATAACTTGATGAAAAAATAAAACGCAATGGGTGGACCAAATGCACAGGATAAAACTGATAAAACCCTGGATGAGATAGTATTGGGAGAGTATGTTTCTGAGGGAGGAGCTCATATGGGACGAACAGTGAGGTTTGGACCTTAATTAAGGATGGGGCGGGGAGCGGGGGAGTGCATCATGAGGACAGAACTATAGTTGGAACAGACAAAAAAATGGGATAAGTGTTCACTCGCCAAAGGCACATCGGAAGAGCCAGGTTTTTAGATCTTTCTTAAAAACTGCCAGGGTAGGGGCTTGCCTAAACTCACTAGGTAGCGAGTTCAAAATCCAAGGGGCCACAGCAGAGAAGGCTCATAACAGTGAGCTTTGAAAGGGGGAAGAGCAAGAGTGTAGTGAAGTGATTACTTTCTGGTTTTTAAAATAATATTTCAAAAACTGTTATAAAGATAATTACTTGGGGTGAAAAACAAATGAAGCTACATGATAAAATCTATCTTTGTGTTCAAATATCACAAAATGTGGATTAGAATGAGAGATACAGAATTTTGAAAGATCTCTTATACATATAGTTTCATTTTAAATTGGAATATCTATAAACTAAGATCTATGATCCACACTTTGATTATTAAATTTTTATAAACTTCATAAAAATACCTTTAGTCTGGTGCCTCATTATTAAAAAATGCTTGATAGTTTAGGAGAAATTAAAATTTTGGAGCAAGCACTAATGTTGTTATATACTCAGAAACATCATACATTTTATTTAAATGTAGGTTTTTCTTATGGAGTTTAACCTGGGGAGTCTGATATCAGTTTTGGTGGATTATGTTGTCTCAATGCTGGAAATTTTGACTAAACATCTGTGACATCAAGACTTGGTCACTTTCACTATGTCGGGCATTGCTCCTTTTGCAATGTTAATTATCAGGAGGGTAGGTAATGATAGTGTGAATAAATTATCAAAATTTGGTTGAGACAGTGCTTGCAGTTCTGGAGGAACTCTTAATTTTGCTTCTCATAGACTTAACATGGGGATTTAGTTAACCAGTTAAAATTCATGAATAAACTAGATTTTCTTTAACCTGAAAATTTTTGGGAGGGGTGTTAAATCTGTAACCCACCCCCAACGCCGCTACATGCTTAGGCTGGAGGACAGTGTGTCCCCATTGCATAGAAGGGCTGTCCAACTTCTACCGGACCGGGGGCCTGAGTTCCAGTCAGTGATCACCTGGGGGGCCTAAGGGTCTGCCTCTGCCCTGGCTCTGCCCCCGGCTCTGCCCCTGCCCTGGCTCTGCCCCTCCCCCTCCCCTGGCTCCACCCCTCCCTGGCTCCAGCCCCTCCCCCGGCTCTGGCCCCTCCCCGGGCTCCAATTCCATATATTTAATATTAACATAAGGGGGGAGGGAGGGAATGCCACACATGCGGGGCATAATTAAACAATTCCATATATTTAATATTAAGATAAGGGGGGAGGGAGGGAATGCCACACATGGGGGCATAATTAAACAATTCCATATATTTAATATTAAGATAAGGGGGGAGGGAGGGAATGCCACACATGGGGGGCATAATTAAACAATTCCATATATTTAATATTAAGATAAGGGGGGAGGGAGGGAATGCCACACATGCGGGGCATAATTAAACAATTCCATATATTTAATATTAAGATAAGGGGGGAGGGAGGGAATGCCACACATAGGGGGCATAATTAAACAATTCCATATATTTAATATTAAGATAAGGGGGGAGGAGGGAATGCCACACATGCGGGGCATAATTAAACAATTCCATATATTTAATATTAAGATAAGGGGGGAGGGAGGGAATGCCACACATGCGGGCATAATTAAACAATTCCATATATTTAATATTAAGATAAGGGGGGAGGGAGGGAATGCCACACATGGGGGGCATAATTAAACAATTCCATATATTTAATATTAAGATAAGGGGGGGAGGGAATGCCACACATGGGGGGCATAATTAAACAATTCCATATATTTAATATTAAGATAAGGGGGGAGGGAGGGAATGCAACACATGGGGGGCATAATTAAACAATTCCATATATTTAATATTAAGATAAGGGGGAGGGAGGGAATGCAACACATGGGGGGCATAATTAAACAATTCCATATATTTAATATTAAGATAGGGGGGAGGGAGGGAATGCCACACATGGGGGGCATAATTAAACAATTCCATATATTTAATATTAAGATAAGGGGGAGGGAGGGAATGCCACACATGGGGGGCATAATTAAACAATTCCATATATTTAATATTAAGATAAGGGGGGAGGGAGGGAATGCAACACATGGGGGGGCATAATTAAACAATTAAATATAATAATAACATAAAGGGAGGGAGGGAGGGCGAAAGGGTGGATGGATGGATGGGTGGGAGGAAGCTGGAGCGGGAGGAAGCTGGAGAGAAGCCCGGGTTGCTGGTTCTCCCAAGCGGATGGCAAATGCAGATAGATCCCGCTGCGCCTCCCGGAAGAGTAAAAAAGCGGCGGGGATGACCTGAAACCGGGAATAATGTAAACACTGGGATTTAAAGGGGAAGTAGCAAGGGAGGGGGGTAATCCTTTCCCCTTGGATTACACCCTTCCTTACACTTCCCCTTTAAATCCCAGTGTTTACATTATATTCCCGGCTTCAACTTTCCTGGCGACCCAGGCCATCCCTGCCGCTTTTTACTCTTCTGGGAGGCGCAGCGGGACCAACCTCCTCCGCCGCTGCCTCAGCAGCCCCAACTGCCGCCTCAGCAGCTGCTGCCACCATGCCTGGCCTTGCTGAGCGGCTCGAGCGTCGCAAAAGGTAAGGCTGCAGCGGCCAGGGATGGCCGGCTGCGGCTGGGCCTGCGTGGGAGGCGGCGGCGGAGGAGGGGAGGGAGGGAAGTAGGAGGCGGAGGAGGAGGAAGGGAGCCTGCTCCTCCTCCCTGCCCCGCCCCGCCCCTCACCCCCCGCCACGAAAAAAAAAAAAATTAATTTTTTTAAATCTTAAAAAGTAGATATCTTGCAGGAGGGTAGGGGGCCGTAGTGAAGGGGCTGAGGGGGCTGTATATGGCCTGCGGGCCACCAGTTGGACAGCCCTGCTCTAGAATGCACCTTATACTGCTCAGAGAGCTTTGTTTGATACTTTAACTGCCATGGAATCTGGGATTTGCAGTTTGATGGGGTAACAGCACTCTTTGGAAGAGAAGACTATATACCTTACAAAAATTTAGCTCTCATGATTCTGTAGCATTGAGACATGGCCGCTATGCTGTATCTCTGCCAAAGGAAACTCAAAGTGGCTTAACATTAAATCTATATCATACAATTTAAAATATACAAATATGAAAACATGTAAACAAAATTAAATATAAACAGTATTAAGAAATTCAATTAAAATCTATTAAAACATATTCCCACTTCCTGCAGCATGAAGTGTGTTCACACGGCATGAATTCTACATTATAAATACAGCCTGTATGTTCAGTGATTTCAGCTACCGCAAGAATTGTGGGTTTGGAAGCCCAGCGTGTCTAGCCAACCCAGGAGGTCAAATAAATAGAAATTCAATAAACTATCATTTGACCATTTGAATTATCAGTATGTTAAATGGTCTGCCTCCAAGAGGGGCACGATTCTAAAAGAATGTGGTGCAATACCAGGTAATGAGTCAATGATGAGCTTAATAGTCCTGCTTCAGTGAACACAATAGGGTTAGTTCAATATATACAATGTATACCTGGGGATAATGACCATCTCAATAGGTGAAGCTGGCTTAGCTTATGAAGCCAGATCTTTCCTACAGATAGGGCTGATCGTATCAATAAAAGCAGGAAACAGACTTAGGGAACTCTGGTGTACATTTATTGAGTAATTTCCCCCTGTCTCCCAGTTCATTGTGAAGGGATTATGGAAATTAAAGAAAGGGGATTTGGGTGCGACCACAGAGCATTCTGAAGGCAATTTATAACAAAGATTTAGGTGATGCATGAGTGTACACTGACTGGGTCTGGCTGAGGAGTGGCTTATATTTCATACTTTGATACATTTCATCATGCATTTCATAATTTGGGGGTCCGGTTTCATGATATCGTATAGATGGGAATCATATTGGAAAGATAACCAGTGAAAATGGCTGCTACCTCCTCTACCTTCAGAAAAAAGCTGTGCTATATTAGAGTCCCTTTTATACATCTGCAGAACATTAGTATCCAAGACAATGTGCCTACCTCCTTTTGTTTGCTTTGAAAATTACATGCTGAGCCGTGTTCCTCGGGAGAAGAATGGGTTTAGAAATGTTATAAATAGTAAATAAAAATAATCTAGTGGATGAATGTTGTGCTCACAGCTGTCATTTAGGGTTGTACTGAATGTTCTCCACTTTCAATATTTGCTCCCCAATTAGCTGCATACAGCTGAACAACTTAAATAGTTTGTGGCAAAGCGGAGCTTCATGCTCCCAGCTCTCAGAGTGGAGCCAAGCAAGAAACCAAATGTTTTTCATTAAAAGTGGTGGGATTGGGATGTGGATGGGAGGTCAATGCCAAGGTACAAAAGTCAGGAATTAGCTCAGATGAACAAAGCCAAGAAGCTAAGCCAAAACATGCTCTAGTAATGGAGATGCCAGCAGGAAAACTGTAGAGAGCTCCAGGTTGCATAGAAGAAAGGATTTCAGCAGGCTTAGCCACCTGGTTGTGTGACAAGCAATATCAATTGAGATTCTCTCTTCTATATAACCATTAAAGCTACAGGTAAGGTAAGGTAAGGTAAAGGTAAAGGTTTTCCCCGACATCAAATCCAGTCGTGTCCAACTCTGAGGGTTGGTGCTCATCTCCATTTCTAAGCTGAAGAGCCGGCGTTGTCTGTAGATGCCTCTAAGGTCATGTGGCTGGCATGACTGCATGGAGTGCCATTACCTTCCCGCCAGAGTGGTACCTATTGATCTACTCACATTTGCATGTTTCCGAACTGCTAGGTTGGTAGAAGCTGAGGCTAATAATGGGAGCTCATGCTGCTCCCTGGATTCAAACCTGTGACCTTGGGTGAACAAGTTCAGCTCGTCAGTGGTTTAACTCACTGCGCCACTGAGGACTCCAAAAAAGCTACAGGATTCATAATCAATCCAGCAATTCTACCTGGTGACTCCCCAACCTAACAAGATAATATTTAATAGCTCTGTTTGGCAGGAGATTGGTCCTATAGCTAGCTCATATGTGTGTGGGGTTGTTCACATTATGGGAGCACTTTACTTTTCAGTAAGGCCTTTGAGAAGGACCCCCATGATCTTCTTGCAAACAAACTAGATTATACTACTGTTAGGTGGATTTGCACTTGGTTGAGCGATGGCACCCAAAGGGTGCTCATCAATGGTTCCACTACATTCTGGAAAGAAGTGACTAGTGAAATGCCATAGGGTTTGGCCCAGTGCCTAGAGCTTTACACCATCTTCATTAATGACTTGGGTGAAGATTTAGAGAGCAAGCGTATCAAGTTTGCAGATGACACCAAATTGGGAGGAATAGCTAATACTCTGGAAGACTGGATCAGAATTCAAAATGGCCTCAACAGATTAGAGCGCTGGCCAAAACTAGGAAAATGAATTTCAACAAGGAAAAGTTACTTAGACAGAAAAAAACAAAATGCCCAAATACAGGAGGGGTGACATTTAGCTCAATAACAGTTGTACATGTGAAAAAGATCTTGGAGTCTTCGTGGACAACAAGTTAAGTCATGAGCCAACAGTGCAGAACAGCAGCTAAAAAAGGCAGTGGGATTTTGGGCTGCATCAAAAGGAGTACAGTGTCTAGATCAAGGGAAGTCATAGTGCCTCTAGTCTGCTTTGGTCAGGGGAGGGCAAATAAAATGATCACAGATCTGGAGATCATACCCTGTGAGAAGCATCTTAAAGAGCTGGGTATGTTTAGTCTACAGAAGAGAAGGCAGAGAGCTGACATGATAGCTATGTTTAAATATTTGAAAGATTCTCATAAGGAATAGTGAGCAGGCTTATTTTCTGCTGCCCAGGAGACTAAGACTCTAAGGAACTGGGCTCAAATTACAGGAAAGGAGATTCTACCTGACATTAGGAAGAACTTCCTGACCATATGAGCTGTTCCACAGTGGAACTCTCTGCCTTGGAGTGTGGTGAAAGCTCTTTCCTTGAGGCTTTTAAACAGAGGCTGGGTGGCTATCTGTCGGAGATGGTTTGATTGTGCTTTATCTGCATGACAGAAGGTTGGACTAGATGGTCCATGTGGTCTTTTCCAATTATATGATTCCAAAATTTTATTGCTCTACAACCCGGAAATGTATCCCAAACGGGACCACTCATGATTTCATATGTGATTACCTCCCCATAAGACACATGTGACATTATATCATCCGTTTCTTCTCATCAAAAAATAATGGGAGATTTTGGGTTGTTGTAGGTTTTTTGGGCTGTATGGCCACGTTCTAGCAGCAGTCTCACCCGACGTTTCATCTGCATCTACTGTATGGCTGGCATCCCCAGAGGCTGTGAGGCCTTGCTACCACATGGGAGATTTTGCTACCACATCTAATTGGGCTAAGTGCTAGTGAAGGCAAACATGGGAAAAACTCTGCCTGAGATTTTTAGAGGCTCTAAGATTGAGAGAGTGTGATTTATCCAATACCAGGTTTTAAGTCCCTGCTTGATAGTTTTGTGTATGTGTGTGTGTCAGGAGTGTCTTGAGAAACTGCAAGTCGCTTCTGGTGTGAGAGAATGGGCCATATGCAAGGACATTGCCCAAGGGATGCCCAGATGTTTTGATATTTTCTCATCCTTGTGGGAGGCTTCTCTCATGTCCCAGCATGGATAGCTGGAGCTGACAGAGGGAGCTCATCCGCACTGTCCCCGGATTCAAACCTGTGACCTGTCAGTTTTCATTCCTACTGGTACAAGGGATTTAATCCACTGTGCCACCGAGGGCTCTGCTTGATAGTTGAACAGGGACTTGAACCCTAGTCAGAATTTTTAGTTTGAGCTCAAACCACTACACCACACTTGGTTAGACAAAGTGTTAGACAAGAACTGTGCAATATGAAAATGGCCGCAAAGAAATAATTTCACATTGACAGCTTCTAAGGACAATTTAGTCCCATTTTAAGCAAGCGTGCATTTTTAATTTTAATATACAGGTGTGTTTTACATACATTTTTCTCTTGTAAGTCACTTGAGTCCCAGTTTTGGAGAAAAGTTGAGTAGCAGTTGTTCTTAACTGCCATCAAGTCAATTGTAATTTATGGCAACCCTATTTAATGGAGACCTTGAAGTTACTCTGTTGTCAATAGCCTTATTCAGGTTTTGTAAATTTAGGGCTGTAACTTCCTTGATTAAGTTGATCTACCTGGAATGTGATTTCCCTCTTTTCCTACTGCTTTTTGCCTTACCAAGCATTATTGCCTTTACTATTAAGTCATGCCTTCACATGGTATGGCAAAATTACAATATAGTGGCCCTTTGGTATCTTTTGGAGTTTGATTCTAGGACTTTCAGTAGATACCAAAATCTATGGATGCTCAAGTCTCATTGTTACAGCAATGTAGTAAATGATGTAGTGTCCCATATATAAAACAACATTTCACATTTCTTTTGGGAAGACAAATGTCAACATGCTGGAAGAAACAAGGACCACCAGCATTGAAGGGATTCTCCTATGCCATCAACTCCACTGAACTGGCCATGTTGTCCGAATGCCCCATCACCATCTCCCAAAGCACTTATTGCACTCCCAACTCAAGAATGGGAAACGTAATGTTGATGGACAGGAAAAGAGATTTAAAGATGGGTTTAAAGCCAACATTAAGAATGGTGGCATAGACACCTGGCCCTTGAGAGCTCTAACTGGAAGTCAGCTGTGACCAGCTGTGCTGCAGAATTAGAAGAGGCATGAATGGAGGGTGAAAGGGAAAAATGTGCCAAGAGGAAGGGGCATCAAGCCAAACTTGACCGGGACCACCTTCCACCTGGAAACAGATGTCCTCACTGCAGGAGAACATGTGGATCAAGAATAGGGCTTCACAGCCACCTCCACTATACTTGGAGGACCATCACCCTCAAGCTACGAGGGATCATCAAAGTAAGTAAGTAAGTATATAAAATGGCAAATCCAAGGTTTTTTATTTGCATTTCTAAAAAATATTTTCAAGCTGTGGATCACTGAATCCATGGATATAAGGCTAATTGCACAGTATCCGTTGTGTATCAGTACAAAGCTCAGTAGTACACTATCACATTAATGCAGTTAAACAAAACCGTCAACACCCTATGAAATCCCATAATTCTTATTAATTTCCATCTCTGCCATCTTCCGTATTAGCAACTGTATTAATATCTTAGATTCTTCCCAAAACTGGAAGCCTCCTGGTTGAATTGTGATATATTCTATTAATGTGCGAACTGTACTTCAGAAATGCTCTCAAGTTCTGGAGTGCTTGAGTTTTGTGTACACTGCCACCCAGTGGCACTGAGGAAAATGCCAATGTCTATTACGCCAATTCATGCTGTGAGCATTCTGGGATGAAAAGTCACATTGCGATAAGCAGCTGTCCAAGCTGAAACCTTGCCTGCTGTTTTCATTTGCGTCCTTACTTGCTGATCCAGCTACATCTTATTACTGTCTCCAAATGGCGTGTTTCTTCTCCAAGAGGTTCATTTTTCTGGAAGAGAAAACCCACCTGAAATTAGGAGGAAAGAAAAGTGACACTAAAGTTTGAGAACTGCAATCTGGCCATTGCAAACCCATTATTCTGAGTGTGCACCACTGAGCCTCATCTAGACACACACAAAGGAAAGACAGCGAATAGAGAGACAGAAAGAGCTAGGGAAAAGGAAATGTGAAGGTTTTATATCTGACATTAAACACTCACTGGGCGTATGATAATTGGAGAGAAAATTGAATTTCATTGTTCTGCTTATACACCAAGTGGACATTACCTTAATAATGTTATATTCCCCTTCTGGTCAGTTAAGCAAGATGACTGGGGAAATGCTGGCGAATGAAACTAAAGATCTTTCAAATGGGGATGAAATTATGTTATGGATTTAAGTATTTTATGTCAAGGACCGGTTTGCTGTCAGTATAACATTAGAACCAAGTAGGTGGAAAGTCACTGAAATCAGGATACACACTTCTTTGCCCATTATCATTTTGATGAGGGTGGGCCTAAAGCAGAATTGGCACTTTTAGCAGAAGTACAGTCAGGAGAGAGTGATGCACAAGCACAGAACTTAGTATAGCGAGATAGCTTGCCAAAAATCATGCTAAA